>JAHDVE020006461.1:0-14161 GCA_022606495.2 Halesus radiatus | reverse complement strand
AAGGGCGTATCGTATTCCAGGGCCACATCCACAATCAACTCGCCCAAGAAGAAGTACGAACCCATCTTGGGAATAATCAACAACGAATTTTTACCGATGAATCCCAGCCCTGCCCTGGCTGCCCAATAGCGTTCCATAACGGGTGCAGTATCACAAAACGCACGACCACCCACAGTGGGTACGAGCGTCTTTACATAATCGAACAATTGCAGCAAGCGATCTTTCATCACATCGTGATAATCATTACCGTAAGCATAGTATGCAAATTGGGGATGATGGTCTGCCTGCTTCACAGCAGGGTAGTAGTTTAATGCCACACTGATAATCGACTTCGCACCCTCCACCAACACAGTGGGGTCGCAACGCTTGTCACCATTGTTTGCCATGTATGCCATATCGGCGTGATAGCCTTTGGCAAGCCAATCGACCAAGTGCGATTGATTGGCATCATCTACGGCCTCTGCCTTGCATAAACCACAAGCACCAAAGCCGAGCGATAGTGCATATTCTTTTATTTGATGGGTGATGGTAGTCATTATCTTCAATGGCTGTTATTTGCATATTTTTAAACAGACTCTAGGTATCACCCAAAGATACACCTTTTTTTTTGACTGGTACAAGTTACCGATGGTCGTACTACACAGTTTCAAAGTTGTCGCATTTGGTTCTTGAATCTTCGCAAAATCTTTTCATGAAAAAATTTAAACAATTACAGAAAAATAATAGTATCTTTGCGTCCGTAACAAAAAAGGAGAGGTGGCCGAGTGGTCGAAGGCGCATGCTTGGAAAGCATGTAAACGGGTAACTGTTTCGGGGGTTCGAATCCCTTCCTCTCCGCTAAAAGGTCTGGACAAAACCAGACAACACCAGGACAAAAACCTACGAATCAACAACTTGTAGGTTTTTTTTTGTTATATATCCTTCATAAAGGACACGAAAAAGACCCCAAAAGACACAACTTTGTTTCTAAACTCAACACCAAAAAGGAAACAACGGGCAAAGTGATGTAAGTAGCTGATCCATTGGCAATAGATTCTCTGTTCTTCTCTCCGCTGCAAGCAGTAAAAAAGCAAGATATTGTGTATTTAGGAAGACCTTCCGTTACGAATACGTTACCTATTTTAAACTGTGGCAACTCATTCAAACTACGGATTTTCTTCTGAAATAAAACGGTTTAGGGCGTTAAAAAAACACGAGGCTGTGTTATGTCAGTTTTATCCTCTAATTCGGTTTCCTATTCACTAATTCACAATACTTTGCGTACCGTTGATTAGCTCTACAACAGTTAATTTTACAACCTGTAAAAGAGTTAATTATGCAAGAAGTAAAAGTATGTTTCTACCTCAAACGCAATGAGGAAAAAGCAGACGGAACGATTCCTATTCTTGGACGTATCCGCATCGATAAATCAATGGTACAGTCCAGTGCCAAAGTTTGTGTTCCCGTATCCCTTTGGGATACCAAGTCAGGCAGGGTTGTCGGAAAAAGTAAGACCGCACTTACCATCAAGACATCCTTAGTAATTGTCAACAATTAATATGCTCATAATTCAACTTTATTCATTAGCTTTGTAAAAAAAAGTAATGGAAACAGACAGCGTAATAAAAAAGCGATTAGAAACAGTTCTTCCCGCCTTGAATGAACGTCAACGAAGAGTTTATTTGGCAGCTGAAGCCCAAAGCATCGGATGGGGCGGCATATCAAAAATAGCTGAATTAGCTTCAGTTACCAGACGCACTGTGGCAAAAGGTGAAGATTCATCATTTGATAATGAATATATTACCAATAAAAATCGCATTAGAAAAAAGGGAGGAGGACGAAAGAAAATGGTAGCCCACCAACCCCAAATGCTTCAAGCTATAAAGGATATTGTTAGTCCCCATACGATGGGAAACCCCATGAATCCTCTGATTTGGACAAGCAAAAGCATAAGAAAGATTACAACAGAGTTACTTGCCTTGGAATTTAAGGTCTGCCATGAAGTTGTACGGCAATGCCTTATAGACTTAGGGTATAGCCTTCAATCAAATAAAAAGACAAAAGAAGGCGGAGATTCTCCTGATAGAGATGCTCAGTTTATACATATAAATAAAACAGCGAAGGAGTTTTTAGAAAGTAAAGACCCTGTCATTTCTGTTGATTGTAAAAAGAAAGAACTTATAGGAGAGTATAAAAATAATGGTCAAGAATGGACGCTCTGTAAGAATCCAACAGAGGTTAATGTATATGATTTTATCGACAAAACAAATGGAAAAGCCAGCCCTTATGGTGTTTATGACATTCAAAACAATAGTGGATGGGTTAATGTAGGCATAAGTAGTGACACTTCAACATTCGCAGTATCAACGATTTCTGATTGGTGGACACAAGAAGGTAGTGTCCTATATCCTAACTCAAAGCGTTTATACATAAATGCTGATGGTGGTGGAAGTAACGCTTCGAGGAGTCATCTTTGGAAGAATGAATTGCAGCAATTTAGCAATGATAGCCAATTAAGTATTCATGTAAGCCATTTTCCTCCAGGAACCAGCAAATGGAACAAAATAGAACATCGTTTATTTGCATATATATCAAAGAATTGGAGAGCAAGACCCCTTACTTCGTTAATGGTAATTGTAAGTTTAATCGGTGCAACCACAACTCAAACAGGGCTAAAAGTAACAGCCAAACTTGATGAGAAAATATACAAAAAAGGACTTAAGTGATTAAAAATAATTAATGATATATTTTGTTCCATAATTCTGTAATATTTCATTTAGATTTATTTTCAGATTCTCAAAAGATGTATAGGCATCAAACTTGAGCCAGCTATATTTTATAAATCGCCACAAGATTTCAATTTTATTTAACTCTGGACAATAGGGCGGAATGAAATAAATTAGCAAATCCATTTCTTTCCATTCTTTGATTTTTTCTTTGAATCTTCTGCTAGTATGTAGTGATGAGTTATCCAAAACCACTACTGTTTTTTTTGTTATTTTTTGCACAAATCTATCAAAAAAACAGATTAGCATTTCTGAATTTACGCTTGATTCAAAAATATCAAAAAAACAAGTTTCCCTCGGCATTAACCAAACCAAAAACACTGAGGGCCTTCCCCCTAATGGAGGGCAAGAGTATAGGCTCATCTTTTCGTTGCCAAGCATACGGGATGTTGGGCACTAAGCTGAAATGACTCGCATCTCCATAATAGAAGTCAATATAGTTATTATCACTTAATTGCTTTAATTGGCTAAGCTCTTTTTTCGATTCCAAAAAGGCGGTTTCAGAACGTTTATTTTTTAAGGATTTACGACACCTCTTCCACTTATAACCGATTGATTTTTAAAAAATTTTGCAACGTTAGTTTGCAAATTCTTATCCCATACTTTTTATCTAAAATATCTAAAATAACATTCAAATTCCGACTGTTTTCTTTTACTAAATCAGGCAAAATATCAGCTACTTTATCTAGTTTGAATTTTGATCTACGCTTCTTTTTTATTCCTAAACTTGTTCGCTTTTCTTCTATCGTTTTAGAGGCTTCCCAAGCATTAAAAAACCGAACCACAGTAAGCCATTGCACTCCCAAAAGACGAGAGATTTCCTTCATGGATTTCCTTTGCATACTAAATTTTATGAATAGGCACCGTTGCCTAACCACTGCACTTTTAGAGGTTTTGTACAGGTCTGTGACTAAAATCTCTTCCTCTTTTGATATAATTAAAAATCTCATAATTATTTGATATATAAACAAATATACAAAATAAATATGTAATTAACAAATATATCATTATGTATTTTTAATTACTTAAGGTAACAGATGATCAAAAACAAAAACTAAATATTATACGAAATGGTTTCCATGGTGAATGGAATTATATAATCTCGCCTAATTTGTAAACTTTATTTATTGACAACTCCTAAGGACAACGAGAGGGTTAAGCGATTCTTTCAGTCACTCGACCGAATGCTCGACAAAGTAGAGAGCGTGATTACCAAGCACCGCCCCACACTGAAAGGAGAACGTTTCTTGACAGATGCCGAAGTATCAGAACGGCTCAAAGTGAGTCGCAGGACTTTACAGGAGTACCGAAGCACAGGCAAAATACCGTACATCCAACTTAGCGGTAAAACGCTGTATCAGGAATCAGACATTCAGAAATTACTCGATACCAACTACAACAAAGCATTTGAGTAGCTGACAATCCAGCAGACAGAACTCGCACCGCAACCTCCGTACTGCTTATTTTTTTCTTTTTCAATCGGTAAACACCCCTCTACTGGCGAAGAATAAATAAGGCAATACTTTTGAGGAGAATACACTCGCCCGTAGGGAAAGAGGAAGATTGTCCGAAAAACCCGCAGGGCTTGGTGTTGCCGTTCTATTCCCGCCGTTGAAATTTGTGTCCGAATGAAAAAGAAAAGGATTTTACTCGATTGAATTTTACCTGCAATAAACTAAATAGGCTTCGGAAATGATCCGAAGCCTATTTAGTCTTACATGCTATTTGTTTTTATTTCAAGAATTTGCGACTCTCCACTTCCTGTAATACCCGCATTTGTTGGATTGCTATCTGATTCAATTTTAGCAACCTTTCTTTTTGAACCATTCCCTCATTGATAAATACAGCGTTGATATTCTCCATGTTCGACAAGCAAATCAGCTCATTAATAGTGGCATAGTCACGAATATTGCCTTTCAAAGTGGGGTTAGCATCACGCCATTGCTTGGCTGTAACTCCGAACAGTGCCATGTTCAATACATCGGCTTCATTGGCATACACAATGGCTATTTGTTGAGGTGTCAACTCATCGGGAATAAGATTGTGCTTAACCGCATCGGTGTGGATATGGTAGTTGATTTTTGACAGTTCCCGCTTGGCTGACCAACCGAGTTGCTGCTGTTCTTGCTCTTTGAGGCGTTGGAACTCTTTAACAAGATAGAACTTAAATTCTGCACTTAACCAAGTGCCAAATTCAAAGGCAATATCTTTATGAGCAAAAGTTCCACCTCCGTAGCGACCTGGTTTGGCAATAATGCCGATTGCATTTGTTTTCTCAATCCATTGTTTCGATGATAAAACAAATCCGTTTCCGCCGCTTCCATTTTTAATGTTACTGAATTCCGTTACATTAAAATCGGGGTTATTAAGACGTTCCCAAATCCCCATGTACTCAATAGTATATCGTGTGCTCATCCAATGCGAAATAACTAAACCCGTGGCTTCCGCATTTTTGAACTTTGCCATATCTGTAAGAGAGATATAATCTTCCTTATCTTTAGTTATCAAGCTGATTTCAGCATTGTTTATGATAATAGATGTCTTTTTTGCCATAGTCCTTACTATTTTTTAAACCCCTCATTTTCGAGGGGTTTAAAAGTGATTTCACAAAATTAGTTGAAAATATTGGTATTATTATATTTATTGCATTTTTAAGTAGTCGAATTTGACCACTTAAAAGTTAAGTTGTCAGTTCAGTAGAGCATTCTGTAATGGCAATACAAGCGTTGCCGTTATATCATGCCTAACCACCTTTTTAGCTATCCACTGCCGAAATATCTCCGCCTTTGCCGACTGCACCCGAAAAGCCACCGCCACGATCATATCCAAACCATAGTATTCGGGATATACTTTCACTCCCTCGACTGTGCAGCTCATTGAATAGTCTCCATCGGCAACACCCGATTTTTCAATCGTTCCAATAGCTCGCTTTATCGATTGGTAATATACTCCGAACAAGTCGCCAATCTCGTAAATGCTCATTTTGACGTTGTTCGGAACGGTTACCGCTCCGCTGTCGCTTATTGTGATTAATTCTCTTTTCATTATTGTACGGTTTTAGTTGCGTTATTTTGCATTGATTTTCTTCGCTCCATCAATTTGTCCATATCCTTAGATATTTTATCGTCTGTTACTTTGGCATAGCCTTGGGTGGTAGAGATGTTGGCGTGGCCCATCATTTTAGCAATACTTTCAATGGAAATACCCGCTGAAAGTAAGAGCGTTCCGAACGAATGGCGGCTTTGATGGTAGGAAAGACCCTCTTTCAATCCAACAACAATGCCTATTTGGTTGATGTCATTCCATATCACATCCCGATTTTCGGGTATTGGAAAAACGGGTGTAGTATCATCTTCGGTATTATAAAGTCTAAGAATCTGCTCGGCTATAGGATGTAAGGGAATAAATGCTTCTACATTTGTCTTCACTCGTTTTTTACGAATATACAACCTGCCCTGTGCCGTCTTTCCGATATGGTGGGGATAAAGTCGTTGCATATCCACATAAGCTAATCCGCTGAAAGCGGAGAAAATAAACATCCTGCGTACCAATTCCATCATTCTACTGTGCATAGGAGTTTCCATAATCCGTTTCAAGTCATTGCGTCCTATGTATTTTAGCTTAGGCGGATCTTTCTTTTCGTATGCAACTTCCTCTATCGGGTTGGCTCTTAAGACTTCTTGGTCAACGGCAATGTAGATAAGTCGGTTGAGCCAGCATAGGCAGTGGTTGATATGGCTCGAACTATACCCTAAATCTCGTCTGAGGAACAGCTTGAACGATTCACCGAACTCCTCGGTGATGTCCGTGAACGCCATATCATCTTTGCCTCTTGAGAGAATAAAATCACGTAAGTTGGCTTGGGTGGTCTTTGAGCCTCGAAAAGTAGACGTTGAGTTTATCTCAATAGAACGTATTCGTAAGCGTTCTCGTTCTGCCTCTCCTGCCTGTAACAGCATGGTCGGAACAGAATTTATGCCAACTATTGTATTCTTGAGCAATTCCGAACTTACAACTCCTGTCTTTTTGAGCATATTCTCGTAGGCTTGTTCCAATTTCGCCCGAAATTCAGCAAGGCGGTTATTGTCCAGCTCATTGTCAGTTGTGCCTTTCTTGGCGTTCCAACCGTCGGGATTGCAATAGATACCCGTTGAGAGAACGGTTTGTTTGCCGTCAATAGTTATTCGACATAAAACCGCTGTCGTGCCGTCTGCTTTTACTTTATTGCGGTTGATGTAAAATAATATGGTGAATGTACTGCGCATGGTCGTTTTTTGTTTTAATTTTTTGATATTCTCTTTTTCTATTTGATTATTAGAGAACTAATATTAAATCTTTGGTTGCTTCGATATACTTGTCCATATCTTCAAAAAGCTTTTTCGGAGTAACACGGGCATATATTTGGGTCGTGGTTATATTGTTGTGACCGAGCATTCGGCTGATCGTTTCAATGGGTACACCCTCTTCGAGCGTGACCAAACTGGCAAACGAGTGCCTTCCGGCGTGGTAGACAAGGTCTTGCGATAAATTTGCCATAATCCGTAAGCCTTTCATATTGGATCGTAAGGTAGCATAGAGTTGTTTCGGAAACAGGGTTTCCCGAAACTCATCTTTATACTTTTCGATTAGGTCGATCGCTTCGGGCAACAGCTTAACCCGTGCCAATAGCTCATTTTTCTTTCGGCGGTATTTCAGCCACAAGTTGCCCTCTTCGTCTGTAAAGATATTCTCCTGTGTGATGGAAACGGTGTCAGCATACGAAGTACCCGTATAGCAAGCAAAGAGAAATAGATCTCGGGTGATAACATGAGAAACTCGTTTTTCAGAAATCTCAAAGTCTCGTATCTTCTCAAAATCTTCTCGGTTTAATGCTTTTGGGGTAGTCTCTTTTTGCTTGGGGAGTTTGTAATGAACAAAATGGCACTTTTCAGAATGACCTTCTTTATAAGCGATCTTGCAAACTTTTTTCAGCAGAGCAAGATAATGGCGCAGTGTATCCATTGCCAAGCCTTTATCTATTAACACAAATTCCTGAAATTCTCGGATAAATTGCTCATTGAGTTGTCCAAATGCCAAATCGGAAGCATTGAAGTTCTTTTTGATAAATTCTACTAAGGCTCGGCGGGTATAGGTATACGTGGGGACAGTTCCTGCCGCACGATCAATGCCTACACGGGCTTTCAGTTCATCGGTAAGGCGGTCAAAGAGTTTTAGTAATGTCATTTGGGTATCGACACTTCCTTGCAGCAAATCTTTGACCGCTTCGGCATTGAATGGTAGTTTTTTTTCCAAAAGAGAATCATAAGCCGTATTGACGGCAAGTAGCAGCTTATCCAACTTGGCGTTGGTTGCCACTGCTTCACGGCTCTTACCGTTCAGACGACTTTCCCGGGGATTCCACAATGAGGGAGTGCAAGAGAGTTTACAACTAAACTGCGACAGTGACCTGCCTACGGTTATACGCCCCATGATCGGGGTCTTGCCCGACTTGTCGGGAGAGCTTTTTTTCAGGTAAAGCAACACCTTGAATTTTTCTTGTTTCATTTCACTTATATTTTTTGTGGCTTATTGCAGTCGTCTTGACGACTGCAAAGTTACCTGTTATATAAGTGCTCTTGGTGTCTAATACTGTGAATCAGCAGATAAAAACCAAAGGATTAAAACTTCCTTATTCTGCTCTTGTTACCTATCCTATTCGGTAACTGCTGCTCGGTTAACGATCCTGGTAACAGGGGAAAAGAGTGCGTAATTCAACATTTCTAGTTTTTACCTTACTGCAAAATGAAAATCGCCTTATCCTAAACGTGTTACCTATCAAACTTCTGTGTTCTGTTTTGCTTGCTTTACCGTGAATTAATCATCAAAGCCGTCATAATTTTGGAACCCTTATCACGCTCTCACAGGGAGTTCCGTTGGAAACCGTTGGTCAGATGATGGGACACAAATGTATCCGCACGACTCAGATTTATGCCAAACTTACACGACAGAAGCTTAACGAGGATATGAAAAAACTAAGCAGTCGCATCGGTCGCAAATATAAATTGTCGGATTATGCCAGCAACAAAAATAAATAGAAACATGAAAAACAGAAGAATAACCATATCAGATAATGGAACAGTAATTGTGCCAACTGAAGTAAGAATGACTATTCCCGAAATAGCCGACTTGTTCGATATTTACTATCAATCAGCAAAACGACATATCCGTACGATTAAAAAATTGGGCGTTGCCGATGGAGACTATTTAATGAGTGCCACAGTCGAAGGAATAAAAATCTATCCTGATTATTATGGATTGGAGATGGTTGTTGCTGTTGCTTTTCGGGTGCAGTCGGCAGCAAAGGCGGAGGTCTTTCGGCAGTGGCTATGCAGGCGAGTGACTCAAATCAGTACGCATACAGTGTTTACTCTGTTGGCTCAGAATGCGATGCTAAACTAATAAATCTCTTTAAAGGGATCGAATTCGATCCCTTTAAAATGTAAGCAACATAAGGAATACCAATATTTTCAACTAATTTTGTAGAATCTAATTGTACCGAATTAGGTACAATTAAAAAAGCTAAAGCATTACAACTATGGCAAAAATTAAAGTACAGGAATCCCAAGTAACGGTTGTTCAGCTGAATAACACCGACTATATCTCACTAACCGATATGGCAAATGCCAAAGAAAGTGTAAGCCGAGCAGCCGATATTATTAAAAATTGGCTGCGAAATAGATATACGCTCGAATTTTTAGGGACATGGGAAATAATACATAACCCCAATTTTAAAGTGGTCGAATTTGACCACTTTAAAATACAAGCCGGACTACCAAGCTTTGTTCTAAGCGTTTCAGAATGGATTGAAAAAACGAATGCAATCGGTATCGTTGTTCAAAGGGGGAAATATGGCGGAACATTTGCACATAAAGATATCGCATTTGAATTTGGTTCAGCCATCAGCGTACCATTCAAATTGTATCTAATAACAGAGTTTCAAAATCTTAAAGAGCGAGAACACGATAAACTCGGTTGGTCGGCAAAGCGGGAACTATCGAAAATCAACTACCATATCCACACCGATGCGGTTAAACACAATCTTATCCCCGATGAGTTGACTCCGCAACAAATATCCATCGTGTATGCTAATGAAGCCGATGTATTGAACATGGCACTGTTCGGAGTTACAGCCAAGCAGTGGCGTGATGCTAACCCCGATTTGAAAGGCAATATCCGTGACTATGCCACTATCAACGAACTGATTTGCCTCTCCAATATGGAGAATATCAATGCCGTATTTATCAATGAGGGAATGGTTCAAAAAGAAAGACTGCTGAAATTGAATCAAATAGCCATTCAACAGATGCGGGTATTACAGGAGGTTGAAAATCGCAAGTTCTTGAAATGAGTAGAACCCATAAATGAAATTCCAGTAAATGAATATCAAAATATCAAATTGACTCATTTAATCTATACCACAACGGCAGGCTATCCACTCGATTGCCTGCCGTTATTGTAATAGGTAAAAGTTATTTCCCGTCCAACTTCGGTTATTTCCCGCTTAGGACTTCCCAGCCGTTTGAGGGGCGGAAGCCCACGAGAATAACCGATTGACCGAGAATAACTTTTGCGTGTTTAAAGGCTTATCAGCCTCATCCATTACCTGAACTTATCCCGATACCCCTCTTCCAATAGCTTCTCAATATCCGAAGCACGATAGAGAATTTTACCGCCCAACTTAGCGTAAGGAATACGCCCCTCATTGCGATAGTCCTGTAAACTCCTGCGACTGATTTTTAACTTTTTCGATAACTCTTCGTCTGTATAGAAGCTCTCTCCTCTCAATGTCGGTTTTCGGGAAGAAAACAAACGTTCCAAAGAAGAAGACAGTTTATCCAATGAACGAAAAAATGATTTTATCCTTTCGTTCTCCGATGTGATTAATTGATTACTCATAATTTCAAAATTTATATTGTTTCTACTATCATAGCTGTTTTCCTTCGACATTTAGCCTCTTTGTGCTTCTCATCCACCAAAGGAAGTATCTTTTCCACATCCGCTGGTTTGTAATAGATTTTGTGGCTGATTTTAGTGTAAGCCAGCGTACCATTATCTCGAAGCGTTTGTAAGGTTCTTGGAGATATTTTAAGCAACAGGCACAGATCTTGATTATCCAGCCATTCGCTGATGTCTTTGTCGCCATAAAGCCGACAAAGAGCTTCGGCTCGGTCTGCGAATACTTCAAACTTCGATAGCATGGCTTCAAACGTTTTGGCTTCGATGTTTATAATTTCCATAGTTCTGTATTTTTTAAATTTACTACTTGTTTTTACTTCTTGCTGCGAAGTAAGAAATAAAAAATAGTACTTCAATGGCTTGATGGTCAGGTGGCAGCTTGTGGCAGCGATTGTCTAGGGTATAAGATGCAGTTTTATTTATTTCAGAGGATGTTTAGCCTAGAAAAAGCAAATTTTCAGAGCTAACTGGACATACCTATTTTTATAAATACACAATCGGCAATGAAAGCAATGAATGTTGCCAGCACTGTATAATCGGAAGTGTAAAATGGTGCAGTCTGCACCGCCCATTCACGCAGCATAGTAGAAAGATAGTGCAGAATAGCCCATACGAACCAAGTGTGATAAGTCCACTGATTAATAGTTGTTTATTTGCAATTGACAATCGGTTCTTTGTAGCAATAAGAACCATACTATTCATTTTTAAAATACAGTATTCTATGAGCAGTAAACAAACTGAAAGTAATCAGGAGAAGATGAAAATCTCAACTGATTGGATGCCCACTTCGGGAGTAGGCAAAACAAAACCGACCACAAGGGAGATCGAAGAGAAATTTAAAGAGAGGTTCGATAAAGGTGTTATTGATGAAGACCATCCGAACCCTAATTTGACTAAAGACACCAAGAACAGTATTGGTACTGATAACTCTATTGAGACAGAGGACGGTAATAATACTGTAGGCAGTCAGCAACCTGAATCAACAGATGCAGCACATTCTGCTGTATCTAAACGCACCAGTGGCAAGCAGCGTAAGGAGTCTTTGGAAGAGTATCGACAAACATTCCTCAGTGTTCCAACGCTTGAAGACCGAAAACCTGTATTCATTAGCTGTGAGGTGAGAGACAAATTGGATGAGATTGTTCGAAAACTGGGCGGTCGGAGAATGAGCGTATCGGGCTTTATCGAGAATCTTGCCCGTTATCATCTGGAATCCTATAAAGATGAGGTTGATAGTTGGAAGAAGCTGTAATGTTTAACTTCTATCCATTGTATGCTAAGTCTGTATAGTATTTACGACTTAGGCATTAATGGAACATTTCATGTTCAGGTAGCGGAGCGAGGTTATGTTTTCATTGCATGAAAACCCTCGCTTTGGCTTACAGCCAAAGAGGAAACCGCTCCCGATGGTCGCAGTTTTTTTAAGAACAACGATTTATAAGTCAAATCGAAATTGAATCAAGATAATAACATTAAGAAGAAAGGAGGACGCCCCAAGAAGAGCTCCGTTACTCGCAAAGACAAGACCATTGCGGTCTGTTTTTCCGAGCCTGAGCTCTATGCTATTCGGCATCGGGCAACCCAAGCAAACCTTCCGCTTAGTGTTTATTGCCACGATGCAATTTTAGATGGTGTAATCAAAGAACCGCTCAAAAAAGAAGAGTTGGAAACCCTTCGAAGCCTTTCCAATATGGGAAACAATTTGAATCAACTTACAAAAACCGCCAAGTTCTTAAGTGCAAAACGGCTAGAGAACATGGCTATTCCGCTATTGGAAGCAATCCAAAATATTATAAATAAGCTATCAGATGATTGGAAAAATAGTAAAAGGCAGAAGTTTTAAGGGATGTATTTCTTATGTGTTGGGAGATAAAGAAGCAATTATTTTGGCGCATGAAGGGGTATTGGAAACGGATACAAAATCTATCATCAATAGCTTTTACATGCAAAGCCTGCTCAATCCGAAGCTATCAAAATGTGTAGGACATATCCCCTTGGCATTCTCTCCTGATGATACACCAAGAATCACGGATTTATTTATGGAACGTTTGGCAAAGGAGTATATGAAAGCAATGGGGATAGAGAATACGCAATATATTATCGTTCGCCACAATAACACTGCTCATCCGCATTGCCATATTGTTTTCAACCGAGTGGATAACGATGGCAAAACTATATCCGATAGGAATGATCGCTATCGGAATGAAAAGGTTTGCAAGCAGCTAAAGGATAAATATAATCTGACTTATGGTAAAGGCAAGGAGAATGTTAATGTTCAGAAGCTAAAGGGAGCGGAACAGACCAAATATGAAATCTTCCATGTGATTAAAAACGCTATTACTAAAGCCAAGAGTTGGAAGCAGTTTGAAGAAGCCCTCAAACAAAAAGGCATATCCATAGAGTACAAGCGAAAAGGGCAAACAGATGAAGTACAGGGTGTTTCATTCAAAAAAGAAGAATATTCCTTCAAAGGTTCGGAGGTAGATAGGAAGTTTAGCTATTCTAAGTTAGATGCGCAGCTAAATGTCAACAATCTTTCTCAGGAGCAGCAACAGGCTCAACAGATAACTGTCCCGAAAGAAACAGGAAGTCCCATATTGGAGAATATCGCATCGGGAGTAGCTGATGTCGCATCGGGCATAGGTGGTCTATTTGATATTCAACCATCGGAGTACGATCCTAACGAATCGGAAACCTTAAAGAAAAAGAAGAAAAAGAAGCCCGAAAAACGCAAGGGTATTAGTAGATAAACAAGTAATTAACAACTTAAAAACAGAAAAATATGGCACAGTCAGTATCAAACGATGCACTTTGGGAGAAACTTTCAGAGGTAGATAAGAAAATGGATCAGCTTGTGATAAGCAATAAATCACTGATTCCTCCAAAGGATCAGCCAGAAATTAAGATTGATTTTGGAGAAACAAAAGATGAGATAATAACTGAAATTAAAGGTCATATTCGCATTCTTGGTTTGTCAAGTGACTCTCATTTCAAAGCAAACACACAAAATATCCAAATGTTGGATGAGAATATCCGAAAGGTTTTGAATATAGTCTCCCATACCCGAAAACATCAAAGGGAGACTGCTGAATTACAAAAAACAGATAATACTCATTTCAATTTCAGATTTTTCAAACTTCGCAAAACGTCTATTGTGATTGCTGTTCTTGGCTTGTTGGTGTTTATCCTGACACTATTCTGCATGAAGCAGCAGAATAATTATACGTTGCTGATGGATGGGTATTACAGGAGGAGTGTTGTTATTAAAGAATCGGATACAGAGTTGAAAGTCTTTGAAGAACAGAATTTAAAGAAACAAAAAAGGAATGACATCGGTAAAAATAAAGTTCAGAAAATCCACGATAAAAAATAAAGATGGGGTTCTCTGTATTCAATTAATT